>APFE030429411.1:237401-256721 GCA_000404065.3 Pinus taeda | reverse complement strand
ATGTAGGCACTATGCTAGGGCAAAACCCCCTGTTGGCTTGAGGGGGCTTGACCCAGGTTCAACGTTAGTTAGCCAAACAAATCCCCATACTACTGGCCCTTTCGGCATCAGCCCGCGGAGCGCGGACTGAGGTCTCACCCGAAGCAGTATGGGGGGATGTTGGAACCAAGTTTCCGCACCCTTGAGATGGATGTGATGTCAGTTTATTCTGGCTATAAGGCAGGTTGCCTAGCCCTCTGTTCCACTCTTTAGTACCTTCTTGAAAGGGTACAATTGGCTTTCGCACAGCCCTAGCCCGTGGCTTAGGGACTTTCGCGCTGCTAGGGTAGTGAACTGCGATATCTCTTAAACTAGGCTAAGTGTCTTACTTATCTTATTAATCGATCTTAGTTAGCTTCGCGTAAACATATGTTCTTACTTGCGTTTATTTAACCAATACATTTACATATATTCGCGCATCATATACGCATTATAAGTTAAATTCATACCCACATAACAAGATGCATAAACATGAAATAAAGACAGAGAAATTATAGAATCCTTCTCTTTATTGATAATTCCGAACAATTACAGACTCGACCCGCCTTGCGCACTCAGCGGTAGGGGTTCGCGCACTTAGTTGCGGACTTCTAGGCCTCTACACACTCAGTTGCAGAGCCTTAACCTACGTTACTACCCAAACTTAGACTTCTACCTCAGAGCTATCTCTCATACATGTCGATGCTTCATTGCTTGATTGATTGATTCTAACTACTTAGAGCTTAGCTCTATTTATACAATCTACATTTCCAAAATAAGGGCAGACAACCCTATGATTCTTTAACATTTACGTGTTCTGCGGCCACAAAATGCGGAGTCTTTACATTTGGATTACAAAATTTGACCAAAATATGGGCTTTTAGCCCCAAAACTGCCCTTGGGGGATACCGCGCCCAACACTCCCCTCGAGGGGAAAACCCATTTAAGAAAAAATCTTCCTTTCAATAGTATTCTTTGAGACTCTTCACCCTAGACAAAGACCAGTCCTTCCCTCCACACCAAGTCAGCCTCCTAGATTTTCGACCTCCTTATTAGCAACTTTGACTAGGCAGCAGCGTCCAGCATTAGGCAACGTCCGGCATCGGTGATACTTGGAAGACTTTGATCTCCCAATCTAGGGCATGAAACAAAGAGAGAGAGAGGCACCAAAATTTCGTTTTTCTTCTTCTCCTTAGACTCCACCCAACTTACACTTCTTTTGGCTTCCTGGCTTCGTACTTCGTACTTCGCACTTCCCAGCGTCCTTAGAGATGTCGAAATTGTTGTGTGAGAGAGTGTGCTACAAATGAATTCGACTTGTTTGTATTTATAGGCTCCATGTGAGGTCAAATTAGTGTCCTTAGGCCGACTTGGTGTGGAGGATGCATAAATTACTTTTGACTCATTACATAACCTTTTTACATGATCCAAAAGCCCAAGAAGGGTCTCTTTAAAAGTACAATGACTCTGTCAACTCAGAATAAATCCTAGAAGTCCTCAATGGGGACTTTGACTTAAAACATGGTGACCCAAGCATGAAACCCATGCTTTAATAAGTCACAATAATAATAATAAAAATTCTTTTCTTTATTCTTTTGACAAGTACATTACAAGATGACTCAAATACATTAAATAAAGACCGAACCTAGTTACATTTTCCAACACGTACAACATTGGGCATTCTCTCTCCCATGTGTGGCACAAGGAGGATGAAATTACAGGGCCAGAAATCTCAGAAATTTCTGCAGTTTGACCAATGTTGACTTTGACTTTCTGGGCATCATTTGACTTTGATTTTCTGGGTATATTTCTGTCTCAGCAGGCCGCATTCTTGGGCACAAAAACCAAGGAAAAATGATTTTGACATGCGTTGACCGCACACCTATTTGACCATAGGTTGATCAAGTTTGACCACAGATATGTGACTGTTTTTGAGCAGAATTTGACCACTGCTGAAGGCCAAGTTTGACTGTTTCTGACCGAGCTTCAAAGGAGGAGTTTGACTGCTATGTTGACCTTCTATGGTTTTTGGTTAGGGCTGAAGTTTGACTGCAGATTTTGACAGGGCTGTTTTGATTTGAATTTGGCAAGTCAATTTTGACTATTGTACTCTCTCTCTCTCTGCTGAACATTTTGATACGATAATAAGAAAAATTGATCAAAGGGTTTTTCCCCACATTGTGGTTTTTCTCTGACATCTGCCAAATCTATTGTCCTCTTGTCTTTGCTTGTCTTCTGCATTTTGTTTCATGTTCTATCTATGTTTACTGTCATTGTGATTAATGTGATTGCTACTGGAAATCTAAACTGGAAATTGTCATTGGGCTGCTAAAGGAACATTGAAGTAATTGTGCTAAGCATTGAACATACCATTGTTAACTAAAAGCAATAGTCGATGATGTCAAGAATGCTTGAGTCTGATCTAATTTCACATATCTGATGGCATAGTCCTAGTCCTTGATTGCCTTTCAAGGGATACAGTCTCAAAGTTTTTTTTGGCTCTGAGCTTAGTTTAGTAGCCTTTTCTCAAAATATCAATCATTTACGAAACAAGTTTAGTTTCCTATGAAGTTTGGAAATCTTAGTGGGCCCTATACTCCATCCCTTAGGATTTCTTATAGTAATGGTATTCTCTCACATTGTGGTAGTCCATTCTTGTTCAAACATACCTTATTGTTGGTCAAGGCAAGCCAAGTGATGCTTCTCGCTAGCAAACATTAAACTTGTTTTGACCCAATAATGGTTTCCTTTGTGATATGGATTATGTATTGCTCTAGAAGTTCCTCCGTGATACAAAATTGTGTATTGTTCCAAAAGTAGTTTCCTCCATTAAACAAAATCGTGTAGTGCTCTACAAGTAACTTTTCCAGTATTGCAGAGGGATCTCTTTCTCTAGTTACCACCTCTCCGATGACATTGTGCAAGAAACAATGTTCTTGGCGATATAGGGTTGGAAATTGTTGTTTGGAGATATGTATCGCCATGACATTCCAATTAAAGATTGGGCCCAATAACTGTTAGCTTATTGACACTATTTGATTCAAGACCCAACCTAACAGCCTTATGACATGACATTTTGAATCTTTCTCTAAATCGGTGGGACTTTTGTCAAGTGGGTGCTCTCAGGGTTTTGCCTAATGACTGAAACGGGCCTTACATGGGCCGAAATCAAATTCATGTGCAGGTTTGTATATGGCCAGTTTTAAGATGAAAGATGATGCTTGGAACATTGACCCAATCTCCAGTCACTTAAGGGAAAGACCATAGAGGATTAGGGCCTGGCATTCTTTTGGATTACTAGCCTAGATTTGCTATGACTGGACCCCAATAATTGATCTTTTTCTGTTAGAGTCCCTGATGAAGCCCCAGCAGTTTGGGGTCGTTTCCTAAGGGTCTAAAAGTCTCTGGAAAGCGGGGACACACGATACATAGTTTTTGTGGGGGGTACAGGTCTCTGTGCAACATAAATGATTTCTCTTTCTTTCTTGCCTAATTTAGGGGACCCAGTTTGCTTTATGCTTTTCCAATATTACTTAAAGATGTAGCAGTTTCTCACTCATTGGTGTTGGCACATTCAAGAGTTCCTTTATTTAGATAGAGCATGAAATGCTGAAGAACTAGGTGATGGCTAATGAGGGGGGCAGAGCTCATGCTAGGATTTTGCCCACATGCTTACTATCTCCCAGACCTCTTTTGCTTTTTTCTTTTTCTTTATTTGTGGCTTCATATGCTTTTATTATTCTTTCATCTGTGTCAAACTCTTATGGCAAATTTCTAGGCCCTGACTCAGAGATCAGGATATCAGGTGCCAGTCCCAATGACAAATGACAATAAACACAATGAATTGATGTGGATAATAAGGGGAACATGGAAGTGTCAAGTATGGATTCTGTTGGGCATGCTACTTCCATCATTGCCTCTTATTAGTGCCCCTCCTGAAGAAAGAGCCTCAGGGCAGGTCAGACTGGACTAGTGGCAAAGGAGAACCTCCCAAGTGAAGCATGGGAACAGGGGTACAATCAAGAGCACTGACTGGAGCATAGGTGGAGAGCTCTGATGCAAAGCTATCTGCAGGCCATCATAGGGTTGTTGGTTGGCTGGATGGTTAACGGGGAGGAAAATTCTCCTATGTGCTACCTACTTTTGGTGTGTAACAGTTCCAAGATTTGGGAGGATCCCTCTCCACTTTCTTCTGCTACCCATACTAGATATCAAGATGTTTGTCTCTTTAGATCTGTGAGGCGGTGACTCTCTGAAGGCAGATCGGAGATGTTTCCTGTAGCTCTCATCCAATCATGTTATTCACCTCCTTTCTCTGGCCTGTTTCTATGCTTGGTGGTGCTAAGCGACATGCAAATCATTTGGTCACTAACACAATATGGAAAAGATCAATGGGACCTTGAATTGTGACATTTTTTGGGCTGGTTGAGTTACCACGTGATCACAGAGGAGTACCTGCCCTCAGCATGGGAAGAGAAGCTTTGCCTCTGGCACCTGAGCCCCTCCCAGGTTCACCCAGCATTGGATTTTCTCTTGGTGACATCTCATGCGCCTTCTTGATGGTGCATGCAGCAAGATATACTTCCTCCTTATTTTCCACTTCCACATCCAGACCTGTCACCTGATGCCATTTTGTAGTGCACTCCCACAGAGCATCATTAGTGATTGTAGTTCATAGTCCTATTGGCCTCCCTTTTGGTGATGTGCCTTATCTTATATGTGTGAGTGTATCAATGGATAAATTAATAGGAATAAAGTTGCTCATTTTTCGTTTAATTTTCCTGTTGGATGCAAGGATACTTTACACTAACCATTAATCATACCCTCTTTTATTGATGTCTTCTGTCAATCAGAATGCTGTTATTGTGTAGCAAGATAGCAGTCCCTTTATTTTTGGAACTGATATGTGTGTACACTCCAGGCCACATATAGCGCCGTATAATATATAGACATTTTGAGATTGGGCAAATGGATTAAGATGTTTATAAATGAAAATGTTGAGCTTTAGTATTCGATTAATACCAATGTATTCAATTTATTGTTTCAACAATACTGTCTGTCTAATTGCAGACAGTGGAAGTTTCTCTATGTTGTACTCCTTCAGTATCATATGAATGTTTTTTGTCTCAGGGGAGAACTGATAACTTGAAATGGAAGTTTTGCAGGCCACAGCACATAGTGTGCGAGACCGTTTAATTGAAAGTTGGAATGATACTCATCAGTATTTCAGGGAAAATAATCCAAAGCGGTTGTTTTTCCTATCCCTCGAGTTTCTTATGGGTAGGTAGTTCAACAAATGCATTTTAAAGTATTACTATGAAAATCATTTCAGCAAACAAATGCATGTTTTGAAAGACTGAAGTAGAAATTGCACTGTTTGCATGTTGAACATTTTAGTGTAAGGTATAGCTTTAGATGCTCCAAGTGTATCATTCTGTGCGAATCCTTTGACAGCAGCATTTTATGTTTATGTGCATACATATCCTTTTGATCCATTTGGAAAAGGCTAGTTTATCTTTCTGAATGACATTTATGATATCATAATATCTTTCCATTTTATTACTGTAATATAATTTTATGTCTCTAAATCTGGTTCATCTTTAAACTGAATTCATTACTAATATGCAATGACATAGCCAAGGATTGCTGAAGTCTGCCCCATCGCGAATTTATCTCCTCACCAGTGAAGGAAAGAAAGTATATAAACATCCTCTAGTAACCTAGAACTGTAAAAGGGACTGGAAGTCATAGCAATCATAAATAAATCAAGAGGGCATTGATGGCATCTCCACCCTAGTATAATCCAACAGTTTAGTAAAAGTAAAATCAGGAAGAGAATTAAAAGTTAACCAATGGGACCTGAATTCATCATCCCAATTGCTATAAGATCTCCCATAATTTGCAAAGAGATTCATTTAAAGACACAAAGCAAACATGTATGTGGAGTATGGTTATGCCCATTGCCATGTTTTGATTGCTGTGCTTCTTTCGTTGGTGATGTTGTCCTTCTAATTTTTAGCTTCCACTTGCCCCTTTCTCCCACCTTATCTCAGAATGCCAGATTCTCGGATCAGCTTGATACTAAGGTGAGTTGGCATGTGAGCTAGGGCACATGGAGGTTGATCAGCTGCATCAGGTTGGGGAGCCCATGACTGAGATGAGTTGACTTGTGCAGTTCTCTAATGATTTCTCTTTATTAAGGGCTGCCTTATGTTATTGATGGTTTTCTGTGTTGGCCTCATAGCAAGCTAGGGGCTCCCTTGATGTTGACTTGTCAAAAAGCTGAATGTTCTTAAGCTTGCAGCAGCCCTCAACAACTTGTGAAAACTATTAGTAACTCTGTAGGATTACTTCATCTTACAACAGCAGGTGTATTTTTTGCACTTATATCCAGATTTGGACTAGGGGATTATTCTTAGTTTTTGTTCTGAGAGGCGCTCTACAACCCAGCATGGGGGAGATGTTGTAGTGGAGAGTGATGAGGTGTTAGATCTAAATTTAAATTAAAAAAAATAATTTCAGCTCCATTATGGGGAAGATGTAGTGAAGTGTTAGATAAGATGTTGTATCGACGCGGTAAAAGAAAAAATAAAAATAATAAAACATAAGGTCAGCTCAGTTAGAAAGTAATAAATAGTAAAATATAATAAAAATAATAAGTCGGCTTAATTCAATTTGTTATATTTCAGTTTTGTTTTTAAAATTTTCAATAATTTTATTTTATTTTATTTTTATTTTTTCAAATTCATGGTATGCATATTACACAAAGAAATTTAAATCATGGTTCATATTTGCAACCATGATATTTCAAAACTTCGTGTTTAAATTTGGTAAATAGCCATATAAAGACTTGATACTTTTGTTGTTGTTGTTGTTGTTGGGTAAGCCACAACTGGATTTGAACAAGTGACGTGTTTGCAAGGAGTGCCTTAACAATACAGCCATTCACTGTCAATTCAAAGCCTCGTGAGCCAATACTTACCATGAACTCTTTTATATATATGCTATGCATATCACATTATGAATTTAAAATAGAAAAATATTATAAAACATGTTAAAGAAATGCAATACACATATGTATGTAGCTATATATATTATGAGGGTTTTAATAGAGTTAGAAATAATAATATTTCTATTATAGATTTGTGAAATACACATAAGATATAAATAGAACCATCTTACCATATAAATTAAAATAATGATGACTAATATTTGTAATCATGATATTTCAGAACTTCATGTTTAAATTTAGTTAATAAATATATAAAAACATATACACACATATGTATGTAGCTATATTTATTATGAGGGTTTTAATAATATTGAAAATATTTTTTTTTGTATATAGAGACGTGTCAAAATTTATATGTAACATAAATAATATTATAAAGAACCAACATAGATCCATCTTATCTTTGGATCTACCGGGTATTGAGAGGGATCAAATCTCTCGAGATGCAAACCTTTCCTCAATTTTTGCGCTCAAAAAGAGGTTTGCATTCTGAGAATTTGATCCTTCTCGGTGCTTGGTAGATCTGGAGTTAAGATGGATCAATGTTGGTTTTAAATCAATTGAGTTTAGTGTTTCTTATAGTGATGGGCAACATTGGACCCAAGGATTGTGTTGGGTTTATAATTGTCTCCCTCAACAATGATTTAATCTGATAATGCTTATTTATGAAACAAGAACAACTTGTGTTTGAAATGGGACACATTTTTGGAACACTACACTTCTTTTAAGCTTTAACAAAACTAGGCATTGGTTTTTCATAGGGTATTCTATATTGATAATTACTTTTAATGATTTAGTTCTCTTTCACATTCTTATCCATTATTCCATCATTAAGCAATTACATAGAGGACATCAACAATATAACATTTATGACAGTAGGATCATGAAGAGACAACCAAACAAGGAACACGAGTTTACTCTGGGAAAACCAAAATGGGGAAAACCCATCAACTTTTTCCTTAGAGAAATTCTTCAATTCAACAAGAGACACACTTAGATCATCTAGTCATTAAGAATGCTTGGTCAAACCTGGTCCACTACCTCCTAGTCAATTCATAAGTTTGCCCAACAATCTTGATTTGATCTGCTGTCTTTCCTCGAAGGTTTGGTCCTGTACCATCTCAAAAATTCGGTCCTGTGGCTTGAGGTTCAGTCTTGCAACTCGTCCATCTGTTACCAACATTTCCGTCCTGCAACTTGATTATACTTATGAGGTTTGTTTCTGCAACTCACCCTTATTTACCAGAGATACGACCTTCTCTTCAATGGAAATTTGTGCTTGCGATAAACTTCTTATTAGCCTCAGATCAGTCTCCTTCTTGACTTCTTATGTAGCCTTAGATTATGCTCTTTGCTTGCATCAGACAGATCTTGAACAAGAGATCCGAATTGCTCTTGGAGGGAGGTCGAATGCCTCATATATATAGTGGACTAGCTATTCGAATGGGTGTCTCCATGACAAGGCCGACTTGGCTTTCTTTTGGAGCCAAAAATTAAATTTCAAAAAGTCAAATTTGCTCTTTTCAAAAACTGACATGAAGAACATGTCAAATATTTTTCTCTTTTGATAATAGCATGAAGAACATGCTTTACAAATGTATTAACGACCAAAATAATAATTCTGAAGATCGACCATAGCTACAAAATTCAACACTTCCTCTTAAGCTACAAAGGTATTCATAATGACTATCTAGATTCTAGATGCTCCTGTGTTGACAAATTTATCTGAGAAAAGGTTATAACAAATCATCACCATAATCTGGTCAACAATTGTGAAAAGGTTATAACCATGGATTTCTCTTTCTTGATAATTACTTGTGAATTAAGTTGACTTCTTTTACTTCTTTGTTGTATTATCTTTCACCAAGCAATTACCAAATTATGTGTATGAAGATCATAAAAACACGAGACACAAGATGTAGGCACTCTACCAGGGCAAAACCCAGTCAAAATCTCTTCCTTCAATAGTTTTCTTGAGACTCTCCAACCTAGACACAGACCTCCTCCAACCACCAAGTCAACCTCTCCTTCCATCAACTTTGACCTTGATGTAGTAGCACTTCGATCTAGTAAATCCAGAATTTTGGCATTCCAGCAACAAAATCGTCGACCCAACACTTCCACAATTTCGACCCTTCTAGCCATAAAACTTTGATCTAGCAATTGGCCCAGTAACTTCTTATAAGAGAGAGAAAGAGATACCCAAAACCTTCGATCTTGATCCTTCCAACACTTCTTCTTTTCTTCTTGGAATTTCGCACTTTTTTGCCTCCTTTTCTTAGATATCGAACTTGTGAGAGAGATGCTCCAAATGAATTCAAACTGCTTGTATATATTCCCTTTAGGTGAGGTCAAATTGCCCAGTTTGAGGCCGACTTAGTGTGGAGGGGTCAAATACCTAATTTGACTAAATAATAATCCTTTTTACATGATTCAAAAGCCCAAGAAGGGTCTCATAAAATGTACAATGACTGTAATGACTCAATATAAATCCTAGAAGTCCACAATGTTGATTTTTACTAGTAAAAGATGACCCAAGCATGAAACCCATGCTTTAATAAGTCATTGTAATAATAATTAAAAAATTCTTTTTCATTCTTTTTACAAGTACATTACATAATGACTCAAATACATTTATGAAGACCGAACCTAGTTACATTCTTCAACAAGAGGTACTAAGTTGGTACTCATCAGAGCGGGTTGGGAGGTTGGATACATCCATGGCCACAGTTTAGCAAATGTCATTGATTACCAGAGGGGTTCGAAGGCCAGATTGTTGTTGGGATCCAAGTTGGATCCTATGTCACATCTTGGACTTGATTAGTGATGGTGTTAGCGGTGAGATGGATTTGGTGACTAATCGCACACACACTTTCAGGTCTTAATTAGATGGTTGGACAATATTGGTGACAGGGTGGATTGACAAGGGGGTAGGCAAACCTCGTGAGATGTCTTGGCATATTACCTGTGCGTGGGGTCACTAGTTGATTAGTACGCTCTGATAGGAGCTTGCAGGAGGAGGTGGCATTTGTAGGCCACTAGACAGGGCATTGTATGTAGACAATGCACTCATTGATGTATTGTGCATAGGAGATACTGAGGATTGACACCATAGTGTTATTCGTATTAGCATATGTGGAGTTAGGCCGCTCAGGTCTACCAAGGTAGATGAGGAGGTGTAGCTCGCATCATGGTGGGCTTAGTTGCAGGGTAGTGGATGCATTTGCATATGTGGGATTCCAGATGATGGTGAGTGGTACAACAGTGGGTGTTCGTGTCTAGCAGTGCACAAAGTTATGCCATGAAGTCCAGTGTTATGTAGACGAGTGCAGGGGTACGTGTTTGTGTACAACATAGTATAATGATGCACATCATGTTGTTGGAGCATTGCTTTTGGAAAGATCTCTTGACAGGGACAACAGGTGTGCCAATGGGTTTGTCTTATCGAGGATCGATGAGGGCATTGGTGAGCATCTCTCTGTCATATCCCATGGGGCTCACACCTATTCCTGCCTCTTGTTGCTTGCAGTATTTGAGGATTTAGCTATTGTCCCTTGACACTTAACACGAGCAACAAGGTGCGGGGAGCTCACTTGAGACAGTTGGATGGGACTCAGTTCGCCAGGAAAGAGACTTCCCAATAGTGGCATATGATTAGGGCACGAGTTGGCAGATGTAGGCTTGGGTTTGGCCCCTCTTTCTATAGAGGTTACACGTGCTGCACCCTTGAGCTCACACCTAGGGAGATGCATAACACATTTTGGGCTAGATGCTTTGAGGTGTCACATGAGCTTGTACAACGGGTGGTGGACCTCTCTTACAGACAATTGTTTATACTCCAGGTAGTATCGATGTGCACCTTCAGGTGACATGATAACAGGTCTCACTATGTGGTATGGTAGGTGCAGGGCAATTTTCCCTGCACCAGATTGATTCATGATATATGGAGACTATATATTGATTGCATGCAGGGGCCAAAGACTTGGAATAGGTGAATTTTAGTAGTTGTCAGGGCTATGCCGCAACAAATATGGTTATGGGATCCAGGGATTTAGTTGGCCGATAGGTCATTGCATTCCATGATGAGCAGGATCGTGGTAGAGGGTGATCTAGTTCACTTTGGGTTCGACACATCGGGGATCACTGAGACCTTCATTATATGGTGAGGCAAATTTTCCCTATTGCTGCTTAGGATCAGGATTGATAGTGGATGTATAGACATTGACATCATGGAGATTCCTAGGTAGGATGAGCTTGGTCTTCATAGATATTTTGCCATCAGGTTCTGGGACAAGAGGATATAGTATGCTCACCATGGGCAGTCTGTCATAGTTAGAGTGGCGCAGTGTCAACATGGTGGCACCCTCTTGAGACTAGCATGGAATCCGAGCATCACAAGACTTGGCAGTTCAGCTACCCTTGGGGATGAGCTGATTTCTATAGGGGAAGATCATTCAAATCTTCCATTGGGTTTTAGTGATTTGCTGATGACATGGGGGACTTCACCAATATGGCCGGATGTTAAGCAGAAGGAGATCAAGAGGAGCACATGCGGGCGAGGGTTCATCTCCATAGGGATTGGATTGCATCTTTAGGAGTCTACCCTTGAAGTGCATGAGATCGATTACTCAAGAGGGCAACTTCTTGAGGATTTGCTCAGGATTTAACATTGCTCAGGTGCTCTACTTACTGATGACATGTAGAGGGCTTTTGGCGACTTTATCTTGTGGGACAACGAGTGGAATGAAGGAGGCTCCACATTGATCAATATGATTTGGAACCTTGGTGTCATTGGATTTATTCATGTGGTGGTGGTGTCACAGTGAGGAGTGGTTTAGTGGCGCATTTGGGACCCTGACATTAGCTAGTCCAGCTTGTGGAGTAGTAGCATATGGTGATATTGCTCGAGGACAAGCAATTTTTGGCAGGGAGGACTGTAATGTTCACATTTTTGTGAATGCAAAAATCACTAAGGAGTTTTTCCAATCTTTGGTAATATTAAATAAAATGGGGAAAATAATATTTTGTGGGAGAAAGGTGGAAATTATTATTTTAATGGAGAATGATGGCAAAATAATATTTTATTGGAGAATGGCGGCAAAATAATATTTTATTAAGAAAGGAGGCAAATATTATTTTGTTTAAAATGGCGGCAAAAAGTCTCCTAGTGGAAAATGGACCCCACCAATAAAATAATAGGGAAAAAAGAGAATCTAGAAGCTAGGGGGAGGCTCAATGGAGAATTATAAATAGAGGATGGACTCAATTACAATTCATTATATTCCTAGCACTTCTATTTGACATTGAAAAGAGGTTAAGTGGGTTTCAAGAGTTTCATGCGAAACTCAATAGCTAATTTCGGTGGACTTCGAGTGCCAACCTAGTTAGCTCTTGGGGAAGATCATTTCAGATCTTCCATTGTGCTTATTGCAAAGAGTCTTCATCGTCGAATGAATTGTTTGCATGAGGGTTCAGCTGGTGTTTGTTAGCAGGGTTTAGTAATTCTCCAAGAGGACCGAGTTTCAAATTCCAAGTGGGAATCAAATTCCTCAAGGTCGAATTGCACCAAGGTCAAGTTTGTTTGCCATATCCATTGAAGGCCAAATTGTTCAGTTTTAAGTCCCAAGGACGTGTTCAGGACTTTAAGGAGGGCCAAGTTCTTTCAACTAATAGGACGGGCCGAGTCTACTATTAAGAGGGACGAGTCTCCCTTCCCTTTGAGGCTGCGTATGACTGAGTTATTGAGGCTGAAGTGTCCCTTTTGGTTGCTAGCCGTGTTAATCTTCAGGCAGAGGCATTCCCAAGAAGCAGTACTTGATAAGAGATCCAGTCATCTCTGCCAATTCCGTGTAGCTTGAGCTGGGTAACATTGCTGGTCTGGACAGAACATAGGTAGAATCCCATTCACTGTGGCTGTACGAGTCACCTTGTCAACTCCCAGTGAAGAGTTTATTGCACAGAAGGTATATCAGTCCACAGAGGGTACACATCTATCATTTCTGGGCATTCTCTTGCTGGAAAATATGTGTTGGACCTGTGTATTATCTGTTGGGCATTTGTAAGCAAATTATATATGATATATCTCCGTCAGAAGGGCCATAAATTTCTCATTCTGCTGGACGTGATTATTTGGGAGCGTTTTCTATTTACCTGTGTTATGGAGCTGAATACACATATATCTGTCTCTGCGAAATTAATTGGATGGCTGATGTGTGTTGCTGAGTGTGTGAATCAGTCCTGTAGCATGTGCATGGCTGTAGCAGAGGTTTGGACTGATGTACACGGCTGATATTTCTCAAGAACTGAATACGAAAAGGGGAGATTCACTATTATATTAGGTTCATCTATTTGTTATTCACTGTTGTTATCATTTGAATTAATGCAAGCTGCCCCTTTTCATTGCTTCATAAATTCATTTCAGCATTATCTATGTTCCTGGGTATGAAATAAATCAGTTTATATTAGTGGGTAGTATTATCCTATCAAATGTTGTTCACTGTTTATGTGTAATTTGCAAATAAATTATGAAAGTGCACCTACAGCAGTCACTAACACACTTCTTGCCAAAAATCACACCAAGACCAGATTTGACAAACTCATTAAAATTGGGTAAAATTTAAATTGGAATATTACCGCTGTTCTGTGACATTTATCAACCTAAAATCTAGTCTACTAAATGAAGGACGGAATTTCCTCTAACTGAAACCTTTTATCTGGATAAAAGTCCTGCATTTTCTCAATTGAAAGAGGTTGTTGATTCTATGTTTTTATGCCTATAAAAATTTCGCCCAATCCATTGTCTTTTTTAAGGCAATAAAAATATCTCCCAAGGCTTATTTTGGTTTCAAGTCCGTAAATTTCCCTAAAATTGTAACTCATTTGCACCGTCATTTTTATGGAAGTGTCTGAAAAATTTGGGTTGATTCAAATTTAACCAATTCACTTCGAACTAGTCATCAAAAGCGGTGCTATTATTAACAGATGAATTATATCCTAGCTTCATTACTCTCTAATCCTAGTTGATAGAAATGCTAGTTAAGGATGTCTAGAAATACGAAATTATGTAGATACTTTAGCCAGATTTCTGACTGGATCGATCTAGCATTATCTTATGGTTAGTTTCGCTATTTCATATCAGCGTGTTTGTTGAGTTAAATATTAGGGTTTTCAATTCTTGATTGATTTCAAAATGTTATTGTGATTATCTCTACTATTTTGATTTATCGATGCCTAAGAATTTCTGTCACAAGCGCCCTTTCCCTGAAAGACTTACTTTTGTGTTCAGGACGGTCATTATCAAACAGCATTTACAATCTTGGCATAAAAGACCAATATGCTGAAGCTTTGAAGCAACTTGGCTTTGACTTGGAAACACTGGTGGAGCAGGTTAGTGTTGATAAAAATATTGAAAATAAGGATTAAGTTACTTTTTGTTGTTTGTCAGGTTTCTCCTTTATTATTATGCTTTTTGTCATAGCATCAAAGAACTCTTTACTATCTCTATCTTATCTCTGATATCCATGTAGGGGCTTCCCCCTCCCCTTCTCATTTTGCACTTGCTTCTGATGATGCATAGCCTTATATCTTTTTATTTTTAGGGTTATATTTTTTGTTTACTTCTCTAATTCAGTAGTTCAGCTTCTTTTAGCTTATGCTTTACCTTTTAACATTTAGCTTATAGGAGCTGCTTTATCAGTCCTACAATTTATCTCCACTGATTGTACTTTTTGAGTTGCATTTATCTACCCTTTTTGGTCATTTATGGGTGTTGGCATGTAAAAATGTGCATGCAGGATATTGGTTTATGGAAGATTTGTTGATTGAGTGTTGGAATTGGCTGTTGTAAACTATGGGAACAAAGATGTCTTATCACGGTGATTTGATGTTTCACTAGATGAGTGCCCAACATTGGGTAATGATTTGTGGATCTACGTCATCACCTAGAGCATAAATCAAGGTACAAGGGATTAATTTTGACAAGTGCTAGCATTGAGGAGCTTCTAGATGGTCCAAAGTCCTTGTTCACACCATGATTCGTAGGAAAGGTTGTAATGTTTTTGGAGTGCTACTTTGAAGGGGATTAAAAACCCCTTTTCACACCTTGAGAAGTTGGTGTTAAACTTTGGTTACCAAAGGACAAGTGGTTCCTAAGGCTTTGATCTTTGGCCTAGGGAAAAGTTTCCAAATTTATTTTTTACTTTGCTCCTAAAGTGACTTTATAAGTGGTAAAGTCAATTTAATTTAAAAGTGACTTTATAAGTGGTCAAGTTACATTCTAATTTAAAAGTGACTTTATAAGTGGCAAAGTTACATTCTACTTTAGAGGTGACTTTATTAAAGTGAATGAAGGATTAGAAAGTGAAAAAGTGACTATGGAAATAAAAGGCTAAGTGGGCCTTTATTTAAGTGGGTGAGTTAAAAAATAAAAAGTGAAAATTAAATGCACATTTATTCTCATCCCTAGATCTAAATTAATCTCAGCCATTAGATCTTAGGGTAACCCAAAAGGTCATTTAGAGAATAAAAGAAGAGAAGAGGAAAAGATCAATTCATTCTTTCATGAGCATTTGAGAGAGAGGAGAGAACGAGGAGAAAATTTCTGAGCAGTGAGGAAGTGAAGGAGAGTAGCAAGAAGACATTTTAACAAATTTGGGCAGCAGCAGGAAAAACCATACAACAGGGGAAAGGCACAGAAATCGAAGAAGAGGGACAGCAAGTTTTAGGCACATTTTTCGAGGCTGGCTGTACAACATTTAATGCTGTTTTATTGCTGTAAAAATTTCTGTTTTGGCTGTTCGCTGATTGGCACGATTTTTGAGGGAGAGTTCAAGCACGGAAATTGAGATAAGTTGTAATTTGTGGTTGCTGGAATTTTTACTGTGTATTTGAGTTTCTCTATAAAAGCATTTTTAGAAATAAAGAAGAGCTCTCAAACTAGTTTTCCCCAAGAGTTGTAGGGGTTTTTTCCAGGGTCACATTGACCAAAAATCACTGTTATTTTCTGTGTGTGGCTGTCATAATTTTGTTGTGTTTTATTTTTGCAATTTCAGCAGTTGTGAAATCTCTAAATTTGTGTTTTCAAAAAATTATTGTCATTTCCAGATTTTAGAATTTTTATCATGCTTGGATTTAAAACTAAATGCATGGAGTGATAAGGAAAACTGATAACTAGAGTGGGGGTTGAAATTTCTTCAGTTGGTCATCTAGAGGAACGCTTGGCTTGTGGAGTTTCCAAGTGGATGCAAGACCCTTCTCAAGCCCAAATATAAGGATAAATGCATAACAGAAGAGAGCACTCTACATGAGGGAGATTAGCATGACCCTAACACCGTCATTTGTTTGTAAATAAAGGTGTTTAATCATTCCGAAGGGAGCACTTTACATGAGGAGGTGCCATGTGGCCTTGAAGACACTTTCAAATTGTAAGACCAAGTCCAAGTCACCATTTAATGAGGAGCATTCGACTAGCAAAGTATCTGGCAAATTCTTAATGGAAAAAGGGTTTGTGAATAACTATTTTTTGTTTTTTGTTTTACCTTTTGACCTAGTCATCTAGGGTTCGAGGAGGGGCTATAAAAGGAGATGAAAATTCATTTACTAAAGGTGATATCATGGGGTGGAGAAATCCCCAATAGGCCAACTTCATTGTCTTCATTTTCAGGTTTTAGAGAAATAGGTTTGTTATCACCTAAACTCATATCTAATTTGAAAAGCCCAATCCATGGATGCAACCTTGGGGATCAATTAGGAGTTGTATCACCTTCACCTCGATAGAACTTCCTCTATACTTTTGGCTGGCCTTCAAAAGGGAAATGTTGGTGTTATCACTCAGATTCTACGTAGACAAAAGCCTCGACCTTGCCAAAGGAAGAACCTAAGGAAACTATCAGGAAAGCTAGCCACTGTCACCTTAGTAGGCTTGCCCCTCACTTCTAGGTCTAAGGATGGTTTCTTATCTTAAGTGGGGATTCCCTATTCATAATCCTAAGCCTATCGTTTAGTCTGAGTGAGAGCATGAATTGGATTAGATGTTGACTTATTCGAAGGGATTTGGTGCAATGTTGATTCATTGAATGATTATTAGTGCAAATTATTGGAATGTATTGAGCATGTCAACCATATGTTTTAAGCAACGTTCTTGTAGCAAAATAAAAGACACATATGAAATATTGATTCAATTCCACAATAAAAGTGTAAATGCTGATCAAATAAGACAAGTTATTTATGGGCTAGAAATGGCTTATAGACAAAGGGTATGCATAGTGCTATATCCTTCAGATTTATCAACGTGGGCCTAAGATGAGAGGGTGATCTTCCTGAATGCTATTTTAAGTGCACTATAGAAGTCAGGTGGGCAAATGGTTGGCTTCAAGAGACTTAGTATGAGTGAGAGTATGACTTGGATTAGATGTTGACTTTTTTGAAGGGATTGGGTGCAATGTTGATTCTTTGAAAGATCATTAGTTCCAATTAGTGGAGTTTCTAAAGCATGTCAACCATATGTTTTAAACAATGTACCTGCAACAAAATAAAAGACACATTTATGAAATACTGATTCAATCCCACAATTAAAGTGCAAATGCTGATCAAATAACACAAATGATTTTTGGGCTAGAAATGGCTTATATACAAAAGGAATTCCTAGTGCTCTATCCCTCCGATATACCATACCATTTTGGGGCTAGTACGAGACGATAATTTTCTCGAATGCTATTTTAGGTGCACTACAATAGTCAGTTGGGTGAATAGCTGGCGTCAAGAGATCTAGGGGCCCTTCTGATATTCAAGGTATGTGGAAGTAATGTCCATGTTCATATCTGTCTAATGTAGTACTATTGGGTATCAACAGGGGTTACTTGGACCTCCAGTAAGGTGAACCTTAAGCTCAATGAGTAGCTTCTTGAAGTCTTGGGTATCCTTGCTTCTTGTTGACCACTACGTGTCAACGACTCATAATAGTACACCCCATTTTTTTGCAAAAGAGATAGCACTTGATCGATGTGTCTGTGTCGTCCAACTATCATCATCAACTTGACTTCTAGGATGTTATGTAAACCCTTTCTGCATGTGTATAATATAGATAATCTCAACAGATCTGTGTCATGTATGTAATGACCTAGGTAAACCTAATTTTCTAGTGATGATCTCTATTCTAGGAGGTTTTTTGTTTCACCGATCCATTCTCGGATGGTCGGCAGAGTTTTCCTCCAGTCTTACCCTAAAGCTGGAATGGATTTCGTCGCTAGGATCTTAGGCGAGTCCTAGTATTCTAGATCGAGTCTATGTAAAATTTAAAAATTTAATTCTTTGTGTGGCATAATGGTAGATCTGGCTGATTAGAGCATGCAATTTGTAAATTTTGTAATTGTTTTTTTAACGTGGGTTTTTTTGGGTTTTAGTTTTTATGATTATATATATTGTTTAGGTGTTTTCTTGTTGTTGTGCAACTACAAATTTGAGGAAAAAATTTGTGTAGTCTAGATCTAGGCCCTAGAGGGTAAGATCTGGATCTCTGGGGTTTATCAACATAATTTTCCAAAGATATTATTCAATTTTTTTGCAGTCCAAGGGTTTAAAATTTCTTGGATCTGGAAATTTTCATAAGGGTTTCCGGGATAAATCTGAAGCAAAGGAACACATTATTTTAAATCAGTTTTTTTTTGTTTTTGTTTTTGTTTTCTTGAAATTTTTTAAGTTTCTGGGCTACCATTTCTTTGCTGATTGGTTTTTTCGATCTACTGCCTGGGTTTTTGGGTTCGTAGAAAATTTCGAAATTTTTAAGAAAACCCTTCTGTAGCTCCACTGTTGCCATTCCTCTTATTAGGATATTCCGACACATAGGAAATAGTTAAGTTCAACTTGGTCTAGTATAGAGTTAGGTATAGAGTTAGGTAAAGTGTGTTTCTTTACCGTTGTACATTTGTAACTTACAATCCGACGGTCACGATATGTAGTGATCCGACGGTTCATTCTCTCCTCGGTATTACCGACACTTGATCCGTGGCTTGACACCCGATTGGTCCATGAATTCTATTTAAAGCGCATGGAGGGTCATTTGTAGGTTAACCGTGCATGAGAGAAGCTTATGTAAATTTTCATTCTTTTATTAATAAATTGCCTGTAGTAGCCACGTTGGCGCAGGCCGTGGACTGTTTCCCTCTCTGAGGGTTTTAACCACGTCAAAATACTGGTGTATTGATCTGTGATCTGTTTGTGAGCGGTGTCCTTTTGGTGTTCTGTCGGAGGAACTTACCCTGTAAATTCCTACATGGTATCAGAGCTATTTGAGG